>BSDF01000017.1:14082319-14111928 GCA_027925045.1 Hypotaenidia okinawae
TGTCTCTTTCCCAACTACTTTGCCTGGGTTTTTTTGAACTTTTCCTCATACACAATTTGCTGAAAACCAAAGTTGCCCAACCCGGCCCCCCACAGGTGCTGACACACAAACCACAAGGGACAGTCGAACTGTCACTGCGTAGGACAATGACAAAGTTACTAAGATCTAAATATCTGCTGAGGCTACAGCAGAGTAAACGCTGCTACAGCCCAGTGAGCACCAGGGACTGACACTTGTGCTGCTGCTTAACAGTTCCCTGCTCCCAGAGCTCTGCAGGTTTTAAAACATCCAATGTTCTTGCAGTAATTAATCAAGACTTTGGATGTCATTTTAATACAAATCCCACCAAACAAAACCCCACAAAGGTACAGGCAGACACATCACCTGTCGCCACCGCAAGGTAAAGCTCCTTTCATACTGCAGCCCCAGGAAATCTGTTTATAAAGGGCAGCTAAATAATTAAGATAAAACTTCAGCAGCATTGAAGAAATTTGGAAAGCCAAAGAATATGGGAATCTGAAGCCTCAACACATGGCACTGGGAGCTCCACTGCCTGTCACAGGGTAACGCCAAGGGAGGGGAATTTGTTATCCCTCTGCCCAGGGAGCAGCCCGGTAGGGGCGGCAAGGCAGGCAAACGCTTGCACATGGAAAGGTTCTGTCTCTGCACCCCGGCTCCAGCACTGGTCAGTTCCCCTGTTCACAAAAAATTGAACTGAAGTATTAGAAACTGGAGAAGGGACATCCCGCTGCCAGGCTGGGACGAGCTGCCCCGAGCATCGCTCCTGCGGCCTTCAGAGGGCAGAACCCAACAGCATAAGCAAAGGCCGCGGCTCTCATCTGCCCCACGGCGACTCGAGAGCAGCCCAAGCGCCGCTTTTGCTTGTTACCCAAGTGAAGGTGCTGCAGAGAACTCACTAGGCCAGTCCGGATCACGGCAGTGATGGGACCCAGCTGAGGGCAGCTCCAAGGACCGTGTGATCCCTGGTTGGGATCCTGCACCGGAGCGAGCGGAGCTGCCACCCACACACCCCAGCCAGTGCAGCCTCACTGACTCGGGGGTGGTTCTCTCAAAACCTCGCGCTAACTCAGGGTCTGTCAGAGCCTCGATTACAGACCAACCTTAAATACCCACACGCTGTTTAACAGGTCCTGAACCTGCCCAGCCTTGCCCTCTGCAGCCTGGTAACAGCTTAGAAGCCTCTCCCAGCGTGGCACTTGTCCCCACTGACAGCCTCTCCTGGGGAGCCGGAGCTTCCCCACACCAACAGCCTTTGCTTTTCCACCCTACACACTGCCACACCTCCCCCACTTACAATTAAGTCATGATAACTAATGTGATTAAGTGATAATTTAATCCCCACCCAGCTGCTGAGCAGCTCCTGTGCTGCATGCCAGGGAGGAGAGGCCAGGGCTGCTGCTGCCCCACCTGCAGACACGTGGGACCTTCAGCCCCCACTGACTGTGTCCTCAGCCACTTACACCCCTCTGCGAGGCTCCAGTGAGCAGTACAGCCTTTGGGGGAAGGGGCACATAAGGCCCTGGGCAGCTGTTGCAGCACCGCTCGCCTTCCCTGTCGGGCTCTTGGGCCATTTTGTAGTGAAGGAGAAAAAGACGTTCATTAGGAAACTGATCACCAGGACACGAGCTTCGAGGCGATGTCACCCTCTGCTCTAGCAGAGCTGCCTGGCCCTTGATGCCCCCGACATGAAGCAGCGATGGCTTCACACCATGCAGATGTTACCCATCCCCTCCCACCACGGCAGAGCCCGAAGTCACGCTCAGTGTCTCCCAGGCAGAGAACAGCCAAGCTGTGCCATGGCTGTGGCCATGCCTGGAGCTGGTAGGTTTGGACCAGTTATGGGAAGAAGATGCTATTCAAATAGTTGCAGTATTGAGTCACTGAATGCTAAAACGACAGGCCCATAGTTTTCAAAAAATACCTAAAAATCTAAATAGCCAGCTGCCTCCAAATCCAGTTTGAGGAAAATGGGTGGGATGTTTAGGCTTGGGTGGCTTTTTAAAGATATACTCTGAACTGGAACTCAACAGGAGAAACCGTTCTGTTCTTCCAAAGCTCTAGGCTCCTCTGAGAGCGTGCCCAGCCCTACTCTAATACCACACGTGGCCTCAGGCCCATCCCTGAGAAAGGAACTCTGGGACAAAGAAAACCCTCCCCCAGTTTAAGGGGGAGGGAAGGATCCAAGCGTAGCCATGCCATGCCTCCCTCCCTCCTACCCCGTGGACACAGGGTTACCTGCAGTGGTGCTTCCTGCTGGCAAGCCAGAACGTGCTGTCGCAGCCGTAGCAGTGTGCAGCCAGGTGGTCTGGAAGCCATCGCGTCACCTGGGGGAAATAAAAGCCAAATTTGTCAAGGAGAGGGCAGTTAATTAGAGACAAACCCATCTGATTTGGGCACACAAATTCGAAGCACCAGGAGGGAAGTGCTTGTTGTATTTTAAGAGTGCAAACATGGTGTTTGCAGCAGCTGAAGAGAGATGACAGAAACCTTCCCCTGAGAACAGATTTCCCTTTGAGAACTGAATTCCCCTTGCACAAACAGAAGTTAAGCCATACAGTCCAACTCCTGGGGTTTTTAAACATATGCAGGCTGAGAACATTCACCAAGCAGGTGTCCACCTAAGGCTCCTTTAGCTCCCCATCCCTTTCACAGCTCCCCAGAGTTCTCACACAGAGCAGAGGGCTCATAGGCACAGGTACTCATCATCAAAGTACAAGAGACAAGCGAAGTGCAGGGAAGATAGCTGACAGGAAGCTGACGCCCCCGAAGGCCACAGGGTAATCTGAATTATGAATGTCCCATCCTACTGGAAGAACAAGTGATTTACAGGGATTTAGTCTGTACCTCTGTGTCCTGTTTATCCACCTGCTCCCAGCTGGCTTCAGAGAAAATCTCTGTGCTGCAGCGAGACAAGCAGTTCTGATCCAGATTGCTTTCCGAGTCGGGTATAGAAGTCTGTTGGCAAACAAACACAGCTGAACAGAACCGTCCCATAGTCCTACCTCCATGCAATCAAACCCAGACAGTCATGGGCAGGTGTGGAAAGGTTATCATCTCCTGCTAAGGGAGAGCAGGCAGTGCCGCATCGGAAGGGTGAGGGTCACATCCAGGCACCTACCTACAGTGCACACCTGGCAGCAAAGGCAAGGGCACCTTCTGGAGCAGGACTCTAAATGGGGACTATGAAGAGGTTGCTTCAGTGGTAAATTGCAAAAACACACAAAAAGCCCATGCAGGTCACCTTCTGACCCTCTGATGTGAGGGAAAACTGATTTTCTCTCTGTTTTCTGTTGCGTCAGCACAGGGTTCCACCAACACTTTGGGTAACGGTGTGGTTTCACAGCAAAAAAAAACCTGGGGACCACGTGTTCAGCCCTCCTCCGGAGAAAAGGAAAACACAGGTTGGGATAAGGGTAATTTTACTAAAATATAACAGGGATAACAATAAACAACACAACCTTTGCCGGGATGAACAGCTCAGATCGCGCGCGTTTCCCGGACCGGACCGCGCGCCGACTCGCAGCCGCTACCAAAGCCCCGCGCCAAGGCGCGTGGAGCCCTGCGCGAGCACACAGACCTGAGTCGAGAGGAGCGAGCCCTGCCGCAGCTGCCCGCGTCCCGAACCGCGCGCCAGAACTGAACCCGCCCCCTGCTTTTATACTCGGCATGACGTAACTGGAATGATCCTATTGGCTAATTTGAGTCACCTGTCCCGAGCCCATCATGTTAACCCCTTCCTGAAACCAGGACAGTAATGAAACAAAAAAGCTGCTATGGGTGACTGGAATTCCATGGGCACATTTTCTTCCCAAGGTTGTCAGAAGACACCTCCTTAGAATATTCTGGTACTTCCCTAGGGAAAGGGAGACTTTCAATACCACCCCGACTCAAAGGCATCAGAGACTTCATAAGAGGCACATTGTTTTGGAACTAGCATCACAACCCAGGCAAGGAGGAAGAATTCCCCATTTCACCTGTATGTCACAGAATAACCTACCTAAGGCATTTCTTCTCGCTTCTGTCATTCTTCAGAGTAGGAAATGCATTTTTTCCTTCTCATCTCTACCTCGATATCAGCCCAAGTAACTTAGGGGATGCTGGTGGGAGCAGCCCCCAGTCCCCCCATGTTGAGGAATGGTTAGCTAACAAAGGCCACACAGACATAAAACAGCTGTCCGAGCTGGAATTTGGGAGGCATCGTACACAGCTAACCTAGCTGCTGATATGGCCAGGATGTTCTATTCCTGGATACCTAAGTTGCAAACAGCAGGATGCCTCTCTGCCCAGGCGTGAGAACAGGAGGATTTAGTTGATCGCAGATGAAGAACTAAGGGCAGGACTAACCTTAAAAATAATAACCAATGATAAGCTTGGCTTTTGCAATATGTAATGAGCTAATTAGAGTTATTATAAAAGACGACTGTACTATTCAATAAACGGAGCTTCAAGTGTCCAAGTCTTCCCTCCGTCGCGACAAATGGCGCCCGAACAGGGACCCTGACCTAAAGGAGGGTGACGCATCGTGCGACGGAGTCCGGGTACCGGTCCTGTAAAGCAGCGCAGGAGGCGAATAAGGGGAGACGAACGGGCACCCGGTATCTGGGAGGACCCTTAGGGGTTAACGAGTCCCTTCATCCGGGAGTACTCAAAGGGGTTACCGCCGGGAGCACCCAAAGAGGTTACCGATGGCCACGAGCCGCCGAGGTCTAACAAAGGCTGCAACAGCTTTCTTTGCATCTCCCTTTGTTAGGGAGATTCCCATGCAAAAGTTCGAGGGGAGAGACCCCGGCCGGCTGATGAGAAGGTATGGATAGACAAGCGGCGTATGATTTGCTCAAATGCTTTTTAGAAAAGCGGAGCATTCAGGGATAAACTATAGGAAGAAGTTACCTGGGCTTTTAGCGTATGGAGTAGCAAGGGGTTTTTTCACAAATCCAGATATGGTTTTTAAACATGCAGAGTGTTACAGTGAAGTACCAGGTACCTCCCCATAGGAAGAAGCAATAATGCCATGTTATCAGAGCAAAGTGGTAAATCTGTCAGAATTGAAAGGAAAGCATAAATCTGCCATCAAGGTATGCGAAGCCCCTCCACTATTATACATTTGGAAGGAAAAAATGTGGAAACAAACGTACAACTGACTGCCTTTAATATCTGTTCACCTCTAACTTTTACTGAGCCTGAAACACCCTGTGATGCAGTTGAAAATGTTAACCGCCATGAGCAGCTTCGTCTTGTCCTTGAAAAGCTAGTAAACATGGACACGGAGCGGGCAACAGCATAGCCTGCTGTTAAAGGGTTTGCAAAATTGCCCATCCACCCACCCTAAAACTATGGAGATGAAAACTATGGACACAAAGAATCATCAACTAAACCACCGGACAAGAAACCTCAGGACAGGAACAACAATCCTACGGAGAAGGACAAGTATCGGCTTCAACAACCATCGGCTCAGGGACACAGAGACGGCTCGTCGGAGACTGGACACGTAAGGTGGTGTCAGTACGGGGAAAACGGTGAAATCAGGGTATTTCGATTCCTATTCCTACACAATCGTGGTAATTACCAGGGAGAATGTATGTGGGGATGAGCGGGTGGCGGAGAAGGTGGGAGGTGAAGGAAGCATGGTGACCGCGCAGTGGCCCCCCCCCCCCCCCCCCCAAACAGAATGGTTTCGCGTCTTGCAATGTAATTTCTGTGATAAATTGGTTTTCAGTATTTCTTTGTATATGCTGTAGATTCAGGGATGCGTTTCTCCAACTGAGAGCAAGTCTGGTTACTAAGAAAAAGGATTTTTGATAGCGACCATTGAAAGTGAGCAGCTTACTTAAAAAATTTAACCTGCAAAACAGACATGTCCATTTGGGTTTATCAGTGTACAACGGGACCAACTGACTAACTAAGGGTCATATCAAGCCTTCCACAAGTCTGTGGAACATGCCAAATTCTTGAAAGATTGGGATTTTTCGGTATGCTGTTACATTCTAACTAGAAAAAACTGCTTTTCAGTCCCTACTATAAACAAAATAAACCCAGGAAAAGGGTATCACTGGGTGTGCTCCCTCAAAGCATAAAAATTCACCAACTAGGTGCCAAAATTATGTAGATTGGACACTTGCTCCAGTATGAAAAATGCAATCCTTGTTTAATCTTTTATCATTACATGATTGATTGTGGGAAAAAACTTGAACGTTGGAAGTTTGATTCATAACTTAACAGTGCATTTAAAAAGCAAGGCGTTACAAATTTGTCTATAGAAAATTCAAAAGGAGCCAGTGTGGAAATATTTGGACTGACAGATTGATAACTAACGCTCAAAAGTTGCTTAGAGATATTAACTCATTTTGCTCATTGCATGGTATTATGCATCAGTATTTTTATTACCCATATTTACAGCCACACTGAACCAACTGGCTGACTCAAGATCTAGCAGAGAGAAATCAGAGAGCAGACAGGCTGGTAGCACCGACATGAGCTGCTGCATTGCAGAAGCTCTGAAGTTGTAAGAATTTTTACACTTCCACAACAATACCACTTGTTGGTTGCTGAATTTAAAGGGCTTGTACTGCTACTGCACAAACCAGAAATTCTAGTGAACATTCAGTGCCGAGTGTGCTCTGGTACCAGAACATATCACATAAGCAATACCAACCTTTTCCATTTTCGAATTATGGGACGTTACCTATGGTACAGGGACACCACACTTGCCTGCAGCTCAGGCTGTAGTGGAACGTATGAATCAAACTCTCAAGCGTTTGCTTTACAAAATAAAAACGGGGGAGAGGTTTGGTACCTCCAATGTTGAAACATGCAGGAGGTTTAAAAGGGAACAAAAAGAATAATAAAAGGTATTCCTAAGAAATAAAGTTACGGGTACTAACTACGGGAAGGAGATCTGCCTGTGTTATTACAGATATGGGAACCAAGTGGATAAAGCCGTGGATCCAGAAGGAATCCAGCCTGCATGAACCAGGATGGGACCCTGATCACAGTAACTGAAGTCAAGTTTTGCAGCTGCAGCCACGGTGGACTATCAGTTTTGCTGCAGGACATTTTGAACCATCTAACAGTCTTTGAAATATGTATGTGGATTTGTGGTAAATGAAAATTAGGGAAATTATTATTTCTGCACAGCCCAAGATCACAGACTACAATAGATGCCTGTACATAAATATGAGGCTGATGTTACCTGCACTCCTGACACTCCTGATTGGCGAAGCAAGCAAATACAATCACAAAGGTATTAAAGTACTTAGCTACAGAATTGTGCAGCACTTGAATTTTGTTGCTGTCTCATGACAGGTGCTGCAGGAATCTGTCTGACCACTCAGCATTCAAAAATTTATAGATCAAACTCAAAACATATGACATGAAAATTTAATTCTCTGGATTGGACAATTGGTTTCATGAGTGGGACTTTCAGGATGGATGTTGTCAATGGTCAAATCTGGATTATTGAATTTGGATTACTGAATATGGTAATTATGGCACTTGTCTTACATTTACTGCCATGCTTGCTGAGCTTTCTGCAAAGGGCCCTTGCAGAGACCTCTAACAAGCAGATACTAAAAAGGAAAAATTGTCTGGGAGGACAGCAGGCTTGCCAGCAGTCTGGCTCTCCTCACAAAGACACAGGCCCTGACAGTATCCCTGAATTCCCATGCAACAGGAAAATTACTCATCCTGAGAGGTATTTGGTAATCACATTTTCAAAACACAGTGGCCTTGAAGGCAGGTGGTCAGACTGCCTTAGAGCAAAGAGTTGCGAGAAACTATTTGGAAGTAAGTGAACAGATCATGTACTGTTCATAATAAGAGAGTCAAAAACACAGCAGGTGTGCAGATAACTTTTAGGCATCAAAGGTAAACTAACAATGTGTAGCTATAAGACATGCTTATCAAAACTTGTTACAATTACTAATTAATCACTTTGGTGTGAACAGTATGTGCAGCAAATTGGCAGGTTTTAGCTTGCCACATTTTACAGTATGGCTTTTAGTTTACAGAATGGCTTTTAGATTTGGTTAAACAAGAGCTGATGTTTTCATTAGTTATTTTTGTCTCAGTGTTATTTTGCCGTGTCGGTCACAGTGTTTCTCTTGCAAGATAGATAATGCTCTTCGCAAAAATCTGGCTGGTCCATAAACAAGAAGGGGGAATTGTAGGTGTGTATGAGAGGAGTGGGTTTCGTGGCCCACCCAGATTTGCTCCTGACCCCCACATAATCAAGGCTGGGGAAGCTAGCAGAGGCATGTCAGTATGCAGTAACAGGAGAGCTAGGTGTCTGTGGGAACAGGAGGCTGCAAGAAAATCCTTGAGATAACAAACTGCAAGAATGTTAACAACTGCCTTAAAAAGGAACAAAGTGACTGTGGAGCCTCACCCAATTATTAGCAATAGTGAGAGGCATGTAAGGCGGGTGAGCAGAACATCTAACCAGAGCAATTGTTGACTCTTGGCAGAACGTATGGGCCTCCCTGGCACGGGTATTAAATACCACCACCCTCTGCACCAGTCTCGCTATGCCTAGCACCCCGTTTTTGACGTGTCTAGTAGGGGTGCCAATTAATGAGTACACATGGACATTTCTTAACAGTTCCATGAACACAGTGTTGAGGGGAAGAAGCATCAGATCTTAAAGATGCAAGTCTGGGCAATGGGTGGGCCCTGCATCAGTAATCTACGTGGGTCGTGGTTATGTTTGTGTTTCTGCCAATACAGGTACCATCTGGGTTCCCAGCCGGTGGGTGAAACCAGCGATAGAAGCTCTAAATAATTCCAGAGCAGCCTGCGAATGAGTTTGGTTCAAGAACTTTGAAAAGATCAAATCAGCTGTCATACTTGCAAGACTTGTGACCCCTGGGTATTGTACGAATTGTTTGCTAAGAGAGGAAAGCATAGTTGAACTTTTGTTAATCACGGGACACAAACTGAGAGACAGCTAAAGTTACCTGACCAGTCGAAGTGACTGGGTCCGTACAGTTCATCAACGGGCTCCAGGACTGTTAGCTTTGAAGTTAAGAGTATAGCCAAAGGTGTGTGGTAGATGTAGTTTGTAGTGTTAAGGAAAAGAATTGGGAGCAAACTAAGGCAAAGTACACACGATGGTTTGGAGAGAAAGAAGAATGCGTACGGTGGTTAAGGGGAAAGCTGAAACCATGAAAACCTTTTGTGTGCAACTTTGTATCTTTTATGTTGTAGTTGTTAAGGCTGAAACATCAATATCTCCTCTCATTGATCCTCGAGAAAATGTCTGGGCCCGATCACTTCAGACAACTAGTTTCTGTGCAAGCTTAGCAGCACCTAATTCACCATTTATTACATGCCTTGTTGGGGTACCTTTAAGCAACGCCACATTTCAAATGTATAACCAGTCTCTTGCAGCTTTGAGGAAACAATATAAGATAACCAGTCACCTCCTGTTCAGGTGGAATAATATCTCGAAAATGTTTAATGACTATGACAAATGGGATGACAAGCTCCCTGTAGGCCCTGAGCCGCAAGAGATTGATATAACAGACTCTCTCAATGCTAGCTATTGTATTTATATTGGGAAGAGGGATTGGTCAGATGAGGACAAGGAGGGGCGCAAGGTTAACAAGTCAAGCCCCACAATCATTACTCCGATAGGTGATTCTATCAGCTGGGAAAGAACGTGGTGCCAGAACATAGCCCACACTAAACACCGGCCGGCCCCTGGCACCATGTTACCCAGGCACTTACCTAAAGGATTCTTTTTAATATGTGGCAATCGTGCCTGGGCTGGAATTCCCACAAACCCTCTCGGAGGACCATGCACCATAGGTCAGCTCAGTTTAGGTGCACCACTTCACCATCCCAACTCAACTCACAGATACCGTTTCAAAAGGGATCTTACCATCACCCTAGAGTCAAGCTGTCGTGACTCAGTTAACCTTTGGAATAAGAGGGAAATTGTATCTGCATCATTTTTCATATTGGGTGTTGCTGCAGCACGGGCTCATAGAAATCTAGGAGACCTGGCATGTTGGGTGGTAAAACAGGCCAATGCAACAAGCAGGGTTTTGTCAGAATTAGCAGATCTATCTACGGTACAGCATGCTGTGCTCCAGAACAGAGCCGCAATAGACTTCTTATTACTGGCTCATGGGCATGGTTGTGAGGATTTTGACGGACTGTGCTGCATGGATTTGAATGACCACTCTAAATCCATTCACAAAGAGATTCAGTACCTGATGCAACACTCTCAAAAGATCAAACAAGATACTGGGTTTTTTGGCTTGGAAGCTCTAGGGAGCTGGATAGGGTTGAGCGGCTGGCTGAAAGGTATCTTTCAAACAGGGTTGTTGATTTTAATTGTAGTTGTAATAGTATTGCTTTGCTTAGGATGTGTATTCTCTTGTCTCAAAGCCCTTTTTCTGAAAATGGTCAACCAGGTTAATTAACAAAAAACCCAAACAAACAAACAAAAAAAAACAAAAAGCAAACAAACAAACAAACAAAACCCCCAAAAAAACCCTGGGGGATTTGTTGAGGAATGGTTAGCTAACAAAGGCCACACAGACATAAAACAGCTGTCCGAGCTGGAATTTGGGAGGCATCGTACACAGCTAACCTAGCTGCTGATATGGCCAGGATGTTCTATTCCTGGATACCTAAGTTGCAAACAGCAGGATGCCTCTCTGCCCAGGCGTGAGAACAGGAGGATTTAGTTGATCGCAGATGAAGAACTAAGGGCAGGACTAACCTTAAAAATAATAACCAATGATAAGCTTGGCTTTTGCAATATGTAATGAGCTAATTAGAGTTATTATAAAAGACGACTGTACTATTCAATAAACGGAGCTTGCTGATCACTTGCATCAAGTGTCCAAGTCTTCCCTCCGTCGCGACACCCCCAGCTCTGGAAATGTCTGTCCAGCCAGTTAGGATGGTTAGCATGGCTGACATGGGAGAACAGTGTTTCTGAGTCCTGTGTTTTGCCAGGCCATTTTCTGATCTCTTTCCAAAGACCTTTTCCCTAGTTCAGTTGACAACAGCTGCTGAAAACTCCTCCCCGAGGGCGGGGAGCAGACACTGATTTTTTTTCTTTTAAGAACAACTTCACAACAGTAAAACAAACCAGGACTGGCGCTCTTTGTCAACCGAGGAAGGGTCCAGAGGTGAGAGCTGTTGACATCACACGCTGAAGGGCTTTGCAGGATCATGTTTACCTGGCACTTGCCTTGGTGGAGATCCCGTGCTACCTGCAAGCTGTGGCAGTCCGGTCGCTTTCTGCCCGGCATCCAGGAGAGGTGCCAACTGCCGAGTCGTAAAGGAATCAACATGACGGCAGGGCAGGAGCAACAGGCCGACGTGCAGGAGAAGCGAGTATTAGAAGATCCGGAAATGCCCCTTGCAAGGAGAGAAACTGAAGCTCTCTTCCAGGAGCAGCCCGAGACTGGGAACCAGTATTTGGAAGATGCTTTGCTTCGGAGTTACTTGAAAACTCACCTTCCTCCCAAGGTCTGGCGTGCATGTTTGTGTCTCTGTGTGTATGCGCTGTACTTCTAGGGCGCTGTGTAAGGCTCATTTGAGTGTTTCTCTGAGCCCTTTTGTGCCTTTAAACATTTCACCGGGGGGAATTTATCAGTGTTTTTAAAAACATGTTTTCTCTGAATCTGGGCAGGGGTGAAAAGTACTGCCAGGATGTAAACAGAGAAGGGCCTGCTGGGCTCTGGGTGTTGCAACAAGAGTGTTGCTTTGGGGCCGTCACTGCAGGCATTTGTCATCTGGAATAAGAAATTTCAGAGCAAGGGAAAAAGCTGAAGTGCTTCCAAACTCTGCTGTGCTCTTTGGCTTCGTTCCCCCGGGAAGAGGGGCTTTTAAGGAAATTCCTGTTGGAGGGAATGGGGTTGTTCTCAGCTGAGCGCTCGAGAGGGTGCAAAGGCCCGTTGGGATTTGTGGGTTCTCAGCACAGGTTGTTGTTTTTTCTGAGGTGATTTTCAGCCAGCAAAGGCCCTGTACAGACGCAGGGGTACAGAGAAGTGGGGTAAGACCCAGAGCTGTGAGTCCCTGTTTTGTGAGGTTCAGGCCTACGGAAACCCCTGGGAGGAAGCGGCTCGTCTCACTGTCCTCTGCTGTCGCCCCAAGGACTGCAAGTGTTTCTTCCTTTTCAAGGGGCAGGTCTCATGGAGCAGAGTGTGACCTCCCTCTGTGATTTATTCCAGCAGAAGCCACGGGTGTGTAAAGGGGCAGAACCTTGCTTTCAGTGATGCTCTTCCTGCCACTGCAGACTTGGAGTAGTAAGCGCGTGGTGGCAGCGTTTTGTCACAGCCATCACTAAAGACAGGAACGAGCCCTCCTAAGCACCACGGAGGCCTTCTTGCCAGGAAAGATGTGGGGAAAAGGAGGATACCTTTGGGTAACCGTGAGGCTCTTCCTCCTGCTCTGAACCTTTGGAAGAAGCCCGATTCAGATGTCCCAAAGAATAAGAGGGTCAGCGCTGTCTTCGGCCAAGGCTGAGAGCTGCTCTTCTCAAAGAGACCCGAGCAGCAGCAGCAGCAGCATCTCCCTCCTGCTTCTGCGCTTGGTCCCGGTGGGGCAGTGTTGCCTCGCTGCTGAAAGGGAGAGCTAGGCTCTGCTGCCTGCTTCGTGCAGCACCTTGTCTCTTACCTCTTCACCTTCCTGTCCAGGAGAACAGCAACAGGTGAAGCTTTGTGTGTCCTGCTGAAGCAGACACCACGCTGGAGGTTGATTCCTGTTGTACAGTTCAGCGGGGAACAAAGACATTTTCCTGGAATGAAGAAAAAAGATTTGTTTATTTAAAGGTGATTTCTGGCGAGCATGGAAGAAAGCACCTGCTGTTTCTGGGCACTGCTGCAGAGAGGTATCTATTGATGCCCCTGAACTACATGAAAGAGTCCGGCGCAGTGCCACCAAGATGATGAAGGGAGTGGAACATCTTCCTTATCGGGACAGGCTGAGGGAGCTGGGCTTCTTTAGCCTGGAGAAGAGGAGACAGAGGGTGACCTCATCAATGTCTATAAATATGTAAAGGGTGAGAATCAGGAGGATGAAGCCTGGCTCTGCTCAGTGATGTCCAATGACAGGACAGGGGGCAACGGGTGCAAGCTGGAGCATAGGAAGTTCCATGTGAACATAAGGAAAAACATTTTCACTGTGAGGGTGGCAGAGCCCTGGGACAGTCTGCCCAGAGAGGTTGTGGAGTCTCCTTCTCGGTAGACATTCAAACCCACCTGGAAGTGTTCCTGTGTGACCTACTCGAGGTGATCCTGCTCTGGAAGGGGGTTGGACTAGATGATCTTTCGAGGTCCCTTCCAACCCTGGTAATTCTGTGGTTCTGTGAAAAGATGTCATTTAATATAGGGAACATCTGTTTGTACTCTTAATGTGCAGTAGTTTGCACATTTCCAGTATATTCATCCCTGGAACATAAGAGGACTGATGATGGTGAATGAGACCACCCAGCAGACGCTGGTAGGTAGTGGCTTCAGCCCTGGCCCCAATGGTTTACAGCAGCCCTCTCCTTACCCTGCTGTAGGTGTTTTGGAGTGTCCAGGCTACTGAGTGTTACATTCAGCAGCCACAAACCGGGCTGCATCAAAAGGAGCGTGGCCAGCAGGTCAAGGGAGGGGATTCTTCCCCTCTGCTGTCATGAGACCCCACCTGGAGTGCTGTGTCCAGCTCCGGAGTGCCCAACATAAGAAGGACATGGACCTGTTGGAACGGGTCCAGAGGAGGCCACAAAGATGATGAGAGAGCTGGAGCACCTCTCCTGTGAAGATAGGCTGAGAGAGTTGGGCTTGTTCAGCCTGGAAAAGAGAAGGCTCCAGGGAGATCTTATAGCAGCCTTCCAGTCCCTGAAGGGACCTACAGAAAAGCTGGGGAGGGACTTTTTAGAGGGGCATGTAGTGATAGGACAAGGGGGAATGGTTTTAAATTGGAAGGGAGGAGATTTAGATTGGATATTAGGAAGGAATTCTTCACTGTGAGGGTGGTGAGGCCCTGGCACAGGGTGCCCAGGGGGTGGTGGCTGCCCCTCTGTGGAGTTGTCCAAGGCTGGGTTGGATGGGACCTTGAGCAGCCTGGGCTGGTGAGAATGGTTAGAACTTGATGTAAGGTTCCTTCCAGCCCTGCTCATTCTGTGGTTCTATGAGTTTATGATGATTTCATTCTTTTACCTTGGAAATAAACACAGGGCATCACTGGGGTTTGTAAGGCTGAGCATGGTCAGAGCACGAGCTCACCACTACGCAGTTGAGTTTGGGTTTGGTTTTAGAAAATGTGGATGAGGTGAAGGGGCTGTTGCAGTTTGAGTTCACTGTTCTGTGCTGATTAAGAGACCTATTTAACAGACTCACATTTTTCTGCCTACAAAAAGCTACCAGGTAACGAGTTCAAAGGTTCTTGTGCTTCAGGGATCAGTGAAGTCCATGAACCTTGGCTGCTTAGGTTATGCCTGTGGAACAACCTTCACATTGGTGTCAAGAGATGAGCACTTGGAGATACAGCCATCCCAGCTGAGCTCCACCAAGAGCAAAGAGGACTGCAGCAGGAGCTGTATCACTTGACAGGGCTCTCCTGCATGTTTTCTGGCTTGTTTTGGGATTTTTCACTGTTTACCTGAAGTAAAACTGGCTGGTCTGAGGATGGAGACTTCTGGAGTGGTAACCGGACAGGGCGTGTTGCTCCTCATTTCATGTGCTGGACAGCAGAGTGATGGCAGAATCAATCACACAACATGGAGCTTAATGAAAAGTCAATACAGGGGGAGCAGGGAAGGGAAGAAGTGGTGTTTGGATTTCATCAGCAGCGAATTAATATGGTTTCTGTTTGCTGTGCTTTGGGTACTGCATCTATGGCTTTCATCGCCAGGACTGCTTATCGAGGAGGAAACAAGCATCTCTCGAGGGGGGAAAGAACACCAAAAATATCCCTCTGATGAAAGAGAGACCCTTCTCCTGAGACCCCGTTACACTCTTGGATGTATTTATGCTAACGAGGGTCTGACAGTGCTAGAGGTTGGGTCTGCCTGGCCCAACTTTAGTCGTCTGGAAGTCAGGTTATTTAATTCTGAGCAATGTCAACAGGCTTTGGCCACGGGCAGCACTGAGCAGCCACAGAAGGCAGGTCCTGGCACCTGAGAATAGGTGTCTCCGAGGGCTGGACTGAGCCACCTCGCTGCGGGTGCCAATGTCCCCCCACTAACCATGGACAGAGCATTCGGTCCGAGTCAGCCGAGCCTGGCTGAAACAAGGGCATGAAGATCCATCAGGAAGCTGGTTGTGGGGTGGAAATTTGGACCTAGACACCCTGGGTGCCAGGCTGAAGCTGAAAGCATTGTTCTGTCTCTCTTTTTCTAACCCAGTAGGCAGGTAACTGCTGAGCCCAGTGGAAGTGTCCTGTATGGATGAAGGCTGCCTGGTTTTGGCAGCTCTTCCCCTGGCATTCTTCTTCAGCAGTAAATGACAGAGCAGCTGATGGTGGAAGGACCTCTGGAGATTGTCTGGTCCAACCCCGCTGTTCATGTGCATCTGTGTCATTCTCAGCCCTGATATAAAAGCTCTTCTGTCTCCTGTAAAGCCAAGTGATGCTGCCAAAAGTAACTTGAAAAAATGATTTTTGGGGAAAAAAAAAAAGAAGTGACAGCTGAGCATGGCTGTGCCAGCAGAGGCTGAGACCAGCTGTCCTCCTGCTTTGCAGGATGCACGGAAGGGCCAAGTGGCAAGAGACAACCCCAGGTACCTGAGCAGCTTCGGGATGGACCTGTTGGACAGCAGAACAGGGGAAAGGGACCTGGGGGGTCTGGGGGACAGCAGGATGACCATAACCAGCAACGTGCCCTCGTGGCCAAGAAGGCTGATGGCATCCTGGGGTGTGTGAGAAGGGCTGTGGGTAGTATGTCAAGAGAGGTTCTCCTCCTCCTCTGCTCTGCCCTGGTGAGGCTGCATCTGGAATACCGTGTCCAGTGCTGAGCCCTCCAGTTCAAGAAGGACAGGGAGCTACTTGAAAGAGTCCAGCGCAATGCCACCAAGATGATGAAGGGAGTGGAACATCTTCCTTATCGGGACAGGCTGAGGGAGCTGGGCTTCTTTAGCCTGGAGAAGAGGAGACAGAGGGTGACCTCATCAATGTCTATAAATATGTAAAGGGCGAGAGTCAGGAGGATGAAGCCTGGCTCTGCTCAGTGATGTCCAATGACAGGACAGGGGGCAACGGGTGCAAGCTGGAGTGACGTACGGAAATCGACTCTATAACTCGAAAGTTATACAGTAGGTATGTTTATTGCGCGCAGATGCACGGGGGATCCTTCCTCCACAAGCGTGCACCCCGAAGCAGCAGACCGACCCCACATTTATACAATCAAACAATGAATATTCAATCAATTCCTATATATATTAAGTACCTGAACCCGCCTACTCTCGCTTCTCATGCTAATTAGTTTATCAGTTCTTGGCGCTTGCGCAGATCCTTGTGAGGGTCACAGACAGGGGTCTCTGGGAGGAAGGCTGTATGTCTTCCTCATGATGTATTTTCACCTCTTGCCTGGAATGCAAGGATCTTGCAAGCTTGCAGTGCCTCTATCAGTCTGTGCTAATTGATGTCCTTGTGAGGGGCCCATGGACGTGTTTCAGCCCTCTGTTTTTCTTTGTCGAAGAGATACGCGACGCACCTCGGCTCTGCTGCCCGAGGGAGCAGCCGTGGGGTGATACCATTCTGTCCTCGAATTCTTGCCTTTTACCTTTTCCTCGAGTTAGCATAAAGTTATAACAGGCCCTCTGCTAGGAGAGAAAAACAGACTTGTCTGGCTTCCCCCCCTCTTTTCACCCCGAGACCATTCTACACGATTATCTAGCTAAATTTCAAGCTCTATGCTATACCTGCTCCTATACCTGTACATCAATCCCCCCTTTTCTATTCCCTCAAGTAAATTCTTTTACTTAGCCAGATTTCCTGAATGATATAAGGCATCCTATATAATGGTGATTCTTTTACACATTCTCCAAACCCACAGGTACAACATGAGTGTCAATATTAACAAAATCCCCTGACTTATTAACAGAATTACAATGGGGTGCATCATGGTATTGAGGATTCCTGTTGCAGAAGGTGACCAACCCAAAAGAGTGTCCCACCAGTTATGACTCCCATCTTGTCTGACTGTCTTTAAGATTTTCCTAACCCCTTCCACATCATGATGGATTGTAATAAGTGTTTCCTGTCCTTTGTTCCTGATTTCTGCCCAGAGAGGTTGTGGAGTCTCCTTCTCGGTAGACATTCAAACCCACCTGGAAGTGTTCCTGTGTGACCTACTCGAGGTGATCCTGCTGTGGCAGGGGGTTGGACTAGATGATCTTTCGAGGTCCCTTCCAACCCCTCACATTCTGGGATTCTGTGACTGTGAGACAGCATGGTCAGTCCTCTGCCTCTGCAGCTAGGCCTGAGGTGCCTTGCCTACTAGGGGCGAGCTGAAGGGCTTTTGTTGCTTCACAGATACTGGAGGAGGTGAATCGGGACCTGGAGAGATTTGGAAACCGTCTGTCAAGCCAGATCAAACCTCTGGGGTGGGAGTGCGAGTTGAACCCCCCTGTGTTTCGGCAGTACGATGCCTGGGGACAGCGGGTAGATCAGATCGTCACCTGCTCAGCATGGAGGAAGATGAAGGAGATTGCAGCAGAAGAGGGGCTGATTGCCGAGGCCTACGAGAGAAGATACTCCAACTGGAGGTAACTGGGAGAACGGGAAAGACTCGGTGCCTTCCCGGTTATTCTTAGCAAGCCATGTTCAGCTTCAGCATCTTGTAGGATGGAACTCCTTGTTGTATAATGGGTAACAGATGATGCATGGACAAAAGCACACCTACTGCTGTACTGAACAGCAGTGTCTGTCCGCTGTAATGTTCCACATCAGCAATGATAGGCCGTAACTAATGGCCTGCAGTTGATCATAATATTCTTTGATGTCACCTTTCTCATTCTGGGCCCTGGCAGCTCCCTGCAGCGCTCCAGCTTCTACGTGCACGGGTTGTAACACAGCTAAAGATCAGAGTTGTGCTCGCAGCCTCATTGTATTCCAGCCTCTGGAGACAGACCCGTGTTTCTTGTATTTAAAAACTGCTCTTGGTATGTACCAGCTGGCAAATGACACCGTGTGTCCCCCCCAGCCTGGTGCTGGCTGTCCCGCTGGGACTGGGAAACTCCTGCCCCTCTCCTGTCTCCCTGGCTGAAGTAGCTTTTGCTCTCTCAGAAATGAGTGGTCTGATTCTCACCTGTTTGGGCTGGTTTTTATTCCTTTCTTCCTAGCCAGTTGTTTTCCCTCCTGCCACTGAACCGCTGTGTAACCTTCTGGCCTGACTCACTTTCTTTCCCAGCCGCCTGTATCAGGCTGCCAAGCTGTACTTATTTGCAAGCTTTTCTGGAGGTTTCAACTCTCCGCTGGCCATGACTGATGGAGCAGCCAAAGTTATTGAGGTATGAGCTCAGCTGGTCTCTGAGGGCACAGCCACATCCTGGCAGTGAGGGTTAGAGACCCAAGTGCTGGCCAAGGATGGAGGAGAGCCGGAGAGCCGACCTGCCGTCCGGCTCTGGCGCGGCCCTTCCTCGCTCTGTGACTCAGCTCCGTCTCCCACTGCTTTCCCCTTGAGTTACAAAGCCTTTGCACCCAGGCTGGCTTTTATCTTGACTCACAAGGCTGTGTACAACAGGGCCTTTGCCACATGTGCAACCCGCAGCACTGCAGGCAGATGAAAAGGTCTCTCGTATGTTTTCACTACAAGATTGTTTTTCTGTGCAGAGTGGCAGGTAAATACCTGCCATAAATTAACCAGGCTAGCAAGGCTTTCCCCACCTGAAGGTGGACCACAGAGATGATGAGGGGGCTGGAGCACCTCTCCTATGAAGACAGGCTGAGAGCTGGGCTTGTTCACCTTGGAGAAGAGAAGGCTCCAGGGAGACCTAATTGTGGCCTACCAATACTTAAAGGGTCTTATAGGGAAGTGGGAGAGGGGCTGGTCACCAGGGAGTGCAGGGACAGGACATGGGGCAATGGCTTCAAGCTGAAAGAGGGCAGGGTTAGGTCAGATGTTAGGAAGAAATTCTTCAGTATGAGGGTGGGGAGGCCCTGGCACAGGGTGCCCACTGAAGCTGGCGCTGCCCCAGGATCCCTGGCAGGGTTCAAGGCCAGGTTGGATGGGGCTTTGGGCACCTTGGGCTGGTGGAGGGTGTCCTTGCCCATGGCAGGGGGGTTGAAACTAGATAATCTTTGAGGTCCTTTCCAACCCAAAGCATTCTGTGATTCTATGAATCTATGCAGCTTTGCACCTTAGCAACACCCTTTGCACTACGTCAGTGCCTACGCAGGATGCAGAGAGAAGCTAGCCCTCAAGCAGCCAGCCCTGGGCATTTTGAGTCAGTACAAAGAAGTGTAAGGTGATGACCTCTTTCCCATGGCTCTTTGGGTGCTGGTGACACCCAGTGTGTAGGAACGTGTGCTGGTAGCCTGGCTCACATGCTGGTTAGAAAGCTTTGTCCAGATGTGTAGGGGTGCAGAAATCCCAGGGGGAGAGAGGTGCTCTGCACTCCTTTGCAGCACACGCTGCAGCAACCGTGTAGGAGCTGAATGGTTCCACACTCTGAGCGGGACGTGCAGACAGACACCTTGCAGTGCAGGACACTCAGCACCCCACTTGCCTGCTTACAGAGCCCAGGACACCCCAGCGCTAATGAAGGCAGCTGTCTAACTTAATCTACTGCCTTATATCATTTTAAAGACTTTTTTCCCTCCCCCAAAACAGTCTCTGGGTACTCCTGGCTCTCTGAAAAATGCTTTTGACCACCTGACATCCCGTGACCCCAGGAAGTTCTGGACCTCTGGCCAGTGGATGACCGAGCGCCGGGGAGGCTCTGATGTTGGTACGTGGTTAGAGGTGGGAAGCAACTGCAGCGGCAGCAGCTAGAGGTGTTGGTGAGAACTGAGGAAAGGAAGGGTGTAGGGAACTTCTAAAGCCAGGTAGTTGGGTTTCGGAACCTTCAGATCCTCTGCACAGCCCTGGTTTTGATTCACCAAAAGGCCCAACTTCTGCCCACTGATGCCTGCAGTACACACAGGCATGTGTGGAGCAGTGTTCCCTGCACAGGTAACACACTGATGTCTTGCTCAGTAATCAAACCATGAGCAAGATGGTCAGACCTGTCCCAGCTGGGACCGAGAAAGCATCCATAGCTGTCAGCTTGTATTCTTCAGCCAACGACAGTAATAGTGTCACGGGCCAGGAAGCCTCAGAGCTCCGCTGCGGAGACAGTTGCCACCATCCAGTGAAGCTGTAGTTGGTTTCCTGGTGGAAGAAGTGAAAGGGTCGGCTGTGGAGTGTGAGCTGCAGGGCTGTGCATCATGGCAGGGCTCCTGACTCTGCCAGGATGGCAGAGTGGCTCTTGGCCAGGAGGTCCTGAAGAACCGGAGATTCAGGATTATATAGTATATATGTGTGTTCTGCTTGCAAAGCACCACAGTTCCCAGCTGTCAGCCTGGAGTCACTGCTGGGCAGGCTCGGAGTTAAGCGAGTGCATTTCCCTTCTAGTACTTAACTCCAGCTGCATTTCTTACCCAGGGTCGATGAAGAAGATTAGCAGCTAATCCATACTCTGCCTTGATAGCGAGAGGTGACTTAAAAGAGCCGCTGCTGAAACCGAACATCAGCATCCATTGGTGCAGAAGTTCCTACAGAGCTAAGCTGACCTTCTCCTTTCCTGCAGCTGAGGGCACTGAGACAGTGGCCAGGAAGCAGCCAGACGGTACCTATCGCCTCTACGGCTTCAAATGGTTTACATCAGCTGCTGATTCCGATGTGACATTAACCCTGGCCAGGGTAGCGGATGCTGAAGGACAAGTAAAACAGGTCTGTTTGATGGTGGAACCCTGAAGGAGCAGGAGCATTCTTTTACTTCCTTGTTTCATCGAACCAAATCCTCTTTGCATGCCTTTTTCATCGCCCCAGGGTTCCAGTGGCCTGTCCCTGTTCTTCCTGAAGGTTCGAGATGACGGAGGGAAGCTGAACAGCATCCAAGTGCAAAGGCTGAAAGACAAGCTGGGGACACGGCAGATGGCAACAGCAGAGCTATGGCTAGAGGGAGCTAAAGCAGAGCTGGTACGTAAGGTCTCACCTTCCTCTTGGGCTTGCTCGGCTCGTGGGGGTTGGGGCAGTGGTGCCAACCCAAAAAGTTCCTCTCTCCCATGCCTGCAGCTGGCTGGCCACTCCAGGTAACCCTTTGCCTATGGGCTGCGTGCGGTCCAGTGACACAGCTTTCACGTAGATCTGCATCTGCTTCCAAGGCTGTGTGAAAGGCCCACACCAACCTTTGTTCCTTCATGCTTTCAGATCTCTGCCGAGGGTCGAGGGGTGGCCTCCATCTCCAACATGCTGAACATAACTCGGATCCACAATGTCATCGGTGCAGTAGCTAACATGAGAAGGTGAAGGCAGGATGGATCCCCCTAGAGCTGAAGGAGCATCTTATCAAGACAAGGGACATTGCAATGCTCAGCATTGCGGTCAATTGACATCTGATGCCTTTGCAGGCACAGGTCTGGAAGCCAGCAGTGCTGGAGAGTGGGTGGGTGACCTGGGCTGGCATGGCACTGCTGAGCAGGGTTCTTCCAGTGGGGGTGGCTGGAAAAGAGAGCTCAGGGCTGGGAGGTCACTGGTCTGACTGCATTCCCTGGCTGTGCTCTCTCTAGGATGATTGGGCTGAGCAGGGAGTATGCCCGTAGGTGGGTTGCCTTTGGGAAGCTCCTGAAGGACCATCCCCTACACATGCAGACTCTAGCACGGATGGAGGTAAGGCTTTTGGGAGTCAGAGCTGAACCTTTGCCAGGGATTTGAGCTGACCATAGACGTAGCTTCTCTGCTGGGCTTCAGGTTACCCCAAACAAGTCACCTGGGAGCTGTCCTTAGAGTTCATGCATGCACCCATGGTGGTATGCCAGGTTGGGCATTAGGAGAGTCCCAGCATGACACCACAGTCCCTGAAATGGCATCTAGCAGACTCCCATCCAAGACCAACTCTCATCCAGCTTCCCCAGTAGCTGGTGCACCAGGAGATGGGCTGTTCCCAGCAGACCTGAGGAACTCCTGGGCAGTCACCACCCACTTCAGCTTCTGAGACAAGCATGTGTTGGCTTTGTACCCGCACAGTGCTCGTCACCACAAGACACCGACCTTAAGTGAAGGTCACTTAGGGCAACACCACAGCAGAAGAGGGAGCAGCATGAATTGGTGCATTTCACATGTGGGCCTTTGCTCAGAACAGAACATCTCACACAGAGCATCTCTACCACACCTCTGAGCTGTAGCAGCTTCCTAAATTCACAGGCTGCAGGTGCCTTCTCACCCCAACTAAAACTTCAAAGAGAAGGCACCCAGTTCTTCTTCTCTCACCTGTCCAGGCACTACCACTTCTCTCAAGTGGTGTGACACCAGCGCTTGGCCTCAGGCTGCAATAGGTTCAAGTGCATTTTTAAAACAGTATTTTAAAGTCCTCTTGCAAGGTGGGGGCGAAGTGGTCAACATCTGACAAGCACCACTTAAAGCTCCAGCATCTCTTAGCCAGAACTCCACCTGCAAAAGGCCAAATCCTGTACAGTCCCAGGGTGACACCTCTGCACCTCTGTGTTCCCCAGATCACAGCTTGCTGGGGGCAAGTGATTTGCTCAGCAAGAAAGCTGTCAGAGACCTTGCAGGTCCTGGTGCTCAGGGATTCCTGTGTGGTCTCGTGTCCCTTCCCCTTGGAAGGGCTGTGGCTTTGTGAGCGGGGTGCCTGACAGGAGCTCTGATAAGCCCTGAAGAAACGGCACTGCCCCTTTCCTCGTACTGGATCGCGGTGCCCGAGAGCGGCAGCCCCAGACAGCCTCTGGTATTTCATGTCCTGTTCCAGGGCTGGTCGGTGTCTCTGGTGCTGTGGGTCTGTACAGGCAGGGAAGGTGCTTGCCCAGGCCCGAGTAGTGTGCATCCCTCCCGGATAGTCTCTGCACACGAGCAGGAATCCTCCCGACTCAGAGGTCCCTGCCAGTGAGGCTCCCACTTCTCTGCCTCAGGTGCAGGCACGAGGAGCGTTTCTTCTGCTTATGGAGATTGTCCGTCTGCTTGGACTTGTGGAAACCAACCTGGCAAGTGAGGAGGACCGGCTTCTCCTGAGACTGCTGATACCAGTTGCCAAACTGTACACTGGGAAGCAGGTACAAACAACCGGCGTGGGGCTGTGCCACACGAGCTGGGAAGAGGCGTGATTAACGTGGCCAATGTGAAGGGCAGGGGTAACAGGGGCTACTGGCAGGGCCCTCCCTGGTCCACTTCTGAGTGCCCTCAGCTTAAATACTCAGAAGCTTACACACCATGGGCGAGCAGAAGGCAAAGCCTCTCCTGCACTACAGACACAAGGGCTCTTGTGCCAAGCCCAGCACAGGCACAGCCTTACCAGGAGAGGGCTGTATGGAGAGGGGGTGCATGGAGAGGGGGGTGCATAGAGGGAGGGCTGTATGAAGATGGAGGGGCAAATGGAGAGGGGGCTGTATGGAGAGGGACCTCCCTGGAGCTTCTCCCCAGGTCTGGCTGCTCCTGCCAATCCTCTCAGCGTGACTCAGCCTGCCTTCCCCAGGCTGCTCCTGCTGGGACCCAGTCAGTCCCATCCCAGCAGGAACTGCTGAGTGAAGTTAGAGGCTTGTAGCTGCTCTCTTCCTTTGTCCAACGTGGATCACACTGTCTCTCGGTGGTTTGCAGGCTTCTGCTGTTGCTATTGAGGGAATGGAGAGCTTTGGAGGACAAGGTTACATGGAGGACACAGGCTTGCCAGTCATAGTTCGCGATACGCTGGTAAGAAAGCAGCAGGAGAAGCTCCTGTGTGTCACCTAATGCCATGCACACTTCTCTGTGGGTGCCTGCTAGGGACACAGCTCAAGGAAAATGCATCCTCCCTGCTCCTGCTGCAGCCAGGGCAGCTCTTTCCACGTTCCCTTCCTGCTGGGCCCAGTCGTCACCAGGGAGGGGATGTGGTTTGTTCCTGGTGCAGGGCTTGTTTCCCGGCTCACATCACCACTGCTCCTTTCCACAGCACTGGAAACCTTGATAGCCCTTGGCTCTGCCCCATGTCTCCATTGCCTCACTGTGCCCTTTCCTCATCACAGTCACTCCAAAAGGCTCCTTCACTCTCTTCCACCGTCTCTTCTGCCCCGCAGGTGCTGTCCATATGGGAGGGAACAACAAATATCCTGTCCCTTGATGTCCTGCGGTCCCTCTCCAAGAGCCGAGGACAGGTGATGGCTGTGTTCTTCACCACAGCGCAGGTGAGCCCACATCAGACGCCTCGGCAGAGGCCTGTATTCCGTGCTTCCACTCCTGGCTGAGACCGGGAGGGAACGTGACCAAACTGAAAGCTTTAGATGAGCATCCAGAAGGTTTCTTCTGGCCCTTAAATAGCACTGAGAGACCCAGAACGTGGCAGCTGTCCTCCTGGGATCCCTGTGTGCTGCAAAAGAGTTCTGCCTTGTCAGTCCCTCCCCACAGGCACCTGCCTAAGTCCGGCTTTAATGTGAGGGGGTCACCGTCCTGGCTGCAAAATCATCCCATGAGGCTGTTAACTGGAAAACCACCATGAGACTGCTGAATGTTACCCCTTCACTAGGGCTGTCTACTGCATTACAACTGGTTTTATTCCTACTGAAAAGATAGAAAGAGCTGGAAGAATCCCATTGCTGCCTTGTGCCGTTCCCTGGCTGTACCTACAGGCGGCTCTTTGAAAGGCACTGGGATGACAGGCAGTCAGGAGAGTGTGGGTCACAGCAGCTCAGCATTTCATGAAGATAAATGAGCACTGAGCTGGTTTGATTCATCCTGCAAAGGGAGCCAGGAACCAGCCTGAAAGGCACGTCACCATCTCAGGGAGAGTTTGGGGGTTGGACCCGATGACCTCTTGAGGTCCCTTCCAACCCCTACAGTTCTGTGATTCTCTCAGAGATCAGATGATTAACCCACATACAGCTGTCTGTCTGGATTACAGCAGCCCAGATCAGGCGACGGGATCCCATACACCTGGAGCACTGGGTTTGACTATGTGTAGCTGTTGCTTCCTCATGAGGGGACGGGTCTGGGCCACCATGCTCCCTGCAGAGCTGACAGCTGGGTACTTCTCAAAAACACATGAGCAAGAGCTGGACTTCTCCTCACTGGCAGCTGCTTCTGTGACACCTCAATGCCCTGACTCAGCTGTGTCCTGTATGGCTAATGTGAACACCGACCTGCCAAGGTGCCACCCGCCTGTCTCAGAGCACCCTCTAGCTGCCTCCCGACTGGATAATGGGAGGAGCAGGCAGAACACAGCGGTGATTCAGAGCAGGTACCTGCACAGCAGTACCACCGAGCACCGAGACTCATTAATCAGGGAGCTCATCATTGCTCTCACACTCCCACAGCTCAGGCTGTACGTGGGACCGGCGGGGACCAAGCGAGCGCTGACTTTAAAGGAAGATTGAAATGAAAGCTGCAGCCGGCGCCGTTGCGTTTGCTGCTCACGTCGCACTGAGGCTGCCTCGTGTTCCCACTGAGGGTGGCTGGGACGGGCTGAGCAGCGGGGATGAGCTGGTTCTGGATGCCATAGCTCCTTCTTTACTTTAAGAAGCAGGCAGCTGCGTGGATCTCGGCCCACAGCCGGGGTGAAACCACGACAGTGGCACATTTAACCCGGACACATCGGGGAGCTTTTCCCTCATGCCCACGGCCGCCAGGCCTTGCCAAGGCAGACTGGAGGCAGCATCGGGCAGGAACGTGCTGAGTTTCTACACCAGAGTCAGGGTTCTGCTCACAAGTGACAAGCTGCCTCTTGTTGGGCTCCAGGAGTCCAAAGCATTTGGGTCTCTGGGCATCTGGCTCAGTTTGAAACATCTTTCCCATTCCTGCCCAGTGAGGAAACCATCCAGCCCTTCGTAAAGGGGTTTTTACCGCTCGGATCCATGGATGCACACAGGACTGGCGCACCTGGCTTTATGTTTGCCCCCAGGGTGCTCACTTCAGAGGATTCCTGCCTGATGCAAGGCTGCTTTGGGAAAAGAAGCACCAGTGCTTTGTTAGTATGGGGGAGTGCTCTGTTCTCCGATGGTGGGAGCTCAGGGTAACAACCCCCGGTCCCACTCCCACCTCTTTTTGCTTTTATCCCATGTCAGTTGCCTCTACTGATGGTGGGATACCTGGGATCTAGGAGCAGGAACCCACCATCATAATTATCCTCAGGAAAAGGGAAACACAGACCTTCCTCATCCTCACATGGCGTGATTATGAGGAGTTGAATTTTAGGGTTCTTGATACCTGACGGAGTTTGTTACCAACCACCCTACCTGGGGGTAAATAGTTGCAGAGCAAAAAGAATAACAACATCTTTTTGTCCCCACTGGGGTTAAAACGATGGTTTATAGTCCCTGCCCAAGCCTTGGAACCCTGAAGAGCAGAGCAGCACAGGCCATGGCTGTGAGTAGCCCAGCCAGCAGCACAACAAGAGCGCGTGTGGCATCTCTGTGCTGGCCTGTGTGATGCCGGTTTCCGCTTCTGCCCAAGCTGCTGGGAATATATTTCTGCCTTTGGGGGCCCTTGGTCCTTGTTAGCAACAAGCTCCAAACTGCTTTTAAAAGATCTTATCAGCAGTCTAGGGGGTCAGGGGTTCCTTGGGCCGTGTGTTGGCACTGGGCCCACCCACTCCGATGATGGGTCTGTGCTGGTGCAGCGTGCGCTGCGCGTAGTCCCGTAGCCCTTTGCCTGGAGCGCAGAACGGCAGCACCCAGGGTTGTGCTCTTCTGGGATTGGCAGCAGTTGGGCAGGAGGTGTCCTGCAGACGGGCTGCAGGCCGGAGCCACACTGGGCACACAAGCTGGACTGTCACATACAAGAGGGACCACACCGACCTCAAGGCACTGAAATCCCAGAAGCACTAAGCCCCCGTTCCGCGGGGCCGACACGTACCAGCTCAGCTTCGTAAATAACCAGAAAGGAGACTAGTTAACAAAAGCACCTCCTCTCATCCACAAACTAAATCCACCACGGTTCCTTCTGGCAACTCAGCCCAAGGTAATCCTGTAGTTCTGCTGCAGGGGCAGGTTGGAATCTCAGCAGATGCTGCCGCACCCCCCACGGCTGAGGCTGAGCCCCCTTCCTGGTGCTGGGGGGAGCAGGGTCCAGAGGTGTGTGAGGGCCGAGCCATTGCCCCAGATGGACAGAGCAGTGTGGATGCGGCGCTCTTCTCATTTGATCCCTTTTGAGGGAACAGCGTGGGAAGGGCAGGTGAACAGCTTGGCCTCTGCTGCCCACACGCAGCCAGCTATGGGCGTGCTGTGCCAGGAGAATGCTGTTCTGGACTCTCAGCAAGCTTGTGCTTTTGGAAGAGATTTGGAATGCTGAAGCTCAACCACAGGGAGCTTCTAGGCCTGATATCCATCAGGAGTGACCCGCTCCAGTCCAGGGGCCTTTTCCTCCTTGCGATCTGCATTGTCCCGCCTGGACGCAGCCCTGGCTCCTGAATGGAAGGGAAAGGGAAAAAACAGGGCAGGTTGCATATAATTAGCCCCAGATCCCCATTTGCATTAGGGACAATTGGGGATGTGACCTTGTCCCCATGCAGAGCGGGAGAGGCAGCACGGACACAGCCCTGTGCTGGGTCTGGCTCCCTGGAATTCTCCATCCTCCACAGGTTTCTCCTGTTGGCAGCGTCCCCTTTCCAGCTGCTCCAGCCACACTGTCTGTAGCAGGGCCACACAGCCACCTCGCCTTACGCTTCTCGTTAGCAGTTGCTGGGTGTGCTCAGGAGTTGCTGGCCGAAGGAGGGAAATTCGTGGTGATTTTTCTGGTGATAGGTTGGGGTTTGGGATGGGTTTTTTTTGTTTTCCAGAAAAAATTGGAGCTGGCTTCAAGCTGTGCGGAACTGGCACCCGCTGTGAAGCGAACGCGGGATGCTGTCAGGAGTCTTGCACAGTTCACGCAAGAAGCTGGTGCAAGGGGTGCAGTGACCATGGAGCTGGCAGCAAGAGACTTCTCCTACAGCCTCGCGAGGATCTACACAGGTAGTGGGAGAACCGAGGGCTGTCGGGCCTGGGGTAGGGGGAGTCAGCCCCAGCACGCCTGGATTCACCTCAGGGGTTCAAAGGAAAGCTGGGTCCCCACCTTCTTTCAAACTTGGGCACCTCAGCCTGGCAGGCGCCACTGAGCAGCAGCCGCTCGGCACGAGCCCTCACTGCTCAGGAGGGACATTTGCCATCTCCTGCTTTTCACAGGAGCTCTTCTGATCGAACACGCAGCCCGGCCCGGCGCTTCCCCCACAGACGTGGCTGCTGCTCGAAGGTGAGCAAACCCTCTGCTAACCCCAGCGCTTCAGACGGGTCCCCGCACATCGCGGCAGGTTGGGCTCTGCGCCCTCCGAGCCACTGCCATGGTGGGACCTGAACGCTGTATCGTCACAGCTAGAGCCAAGCCGTGCTCCAGGCTGCTTACCATCAACGTGGTGGCTTTTCTCTGCCCTGGGCAGTATGTGCAGGCAGCCATGAGGGATCCAGACCAGGCAGAGCTCCCTTTGGGAGCAGCATGGGCTTAACAGGGTTGGGATAAACCACATTCATTCTCTGTCCAGGTGGTGCAACCAGGAGCTGTGTCCCGTGGCCATGGAGTCAGGGAACAGTGGCTATCAGGCGGAGGAAGCACTCACCAACAGTGCGCTGGTGTATGAGGGCTGCCCCGCCAGCAGCAGGCTCTGACGCTGGGAAGGCCAGACCCCAGGGAAACAGCAGCTCAGTTCTGCTCCAAGAGAAACAAGAAATCCCCAAATCTTCAGGCAGCCAGTTACAGGTACAGTGGGGACGGGATGTTCCACCAGGCTGAATCCTGCCAGAGTGACCCCCAGAAGCACCGGCTCCGGGCTGGAACCCCCGAGGGTCAGTCCGAGGTGCTTCTGGTAAGGCCAGAGCGATCGTG
Source organism: Hypotaenidia okinawae (assembly GCA_027925045.1). Lineage (NCBI taxonomy): Eukaryota > Metazoa > Chordata > Aves > Gruiformes > Rallidae > Hypotaenidia > Hypotaenidia okinawae. The sequence continues at coordinate 14,111,316 of BSDF01000017.1, forward strand.
TCCAGACAGCGACTTGAAGCAGCGGCTCTTCAAGTGCCAACTGCTTCTTTTTAAAGTGAAGTGACCAAAAACCAGACTGAAAACTCCTGGAGTCTGAATAAATGTGGAAACCTCACGTGTGTCGCTGTTCACTGCCAAGCTTTCCAGTGCCACACGTGGTTGTCTGCCCTGGCACTTGCCAGGGGCGGGATCTTCTTCCCAGGCAGCCTCTGTGCTCAGGCTGGGGAGGAGCTGCTTTGAATTACATCAAACCTCCACAAAGCTGGTGCCAAATTCAATAAAAAATGGATTTTCTTTATTTTTCCTAAGAGAAGAAAGCCTTTCTAGTGACCTCTGTGACCTCCTAAAAGCTCACTTGTTCCTCTATGAGCATCCTGACGGTGCCACAGCTGACATGACTCCTGACCTAAGTTTTAGACTGAGACCCAGCAATCCTCCTCCAAACACCTGAACACTGACTGTGTGCTCCTCTTCACCCTCAGCCCATCCCTCCACCTGCTTGGCACTGCCCTGCCAACTACAAGTTTTTAATTAAAGAGTCCCTAATAACAGAGGACAACAAGCAATAGTACGAAGTGCCTGTCGGGCCGCTCGCTGCCTGTCAGGGTTTCCC